>CM066913.1:16804761-16825753 GCA_033964015.1 Scolanthus callimorphus
ATAATCATATATCTGAAAAACCCACTGGAGAGCCGGCTGGCAGACACAGGAATCCCGCGCGCCCAAAAAATAAATATCCGAAAAACCCACTGGAGAGCCGGCTAGCAGGCACAGGAATCCCGCGCGCCCGAAAAATAAAATATCCGAAAAACCCACTGGAGAGCCGGCTGGCAGGCTATTACTGACGATAACTGCTATTTACTCCATTTTACAGTCTGATGTGTAGAGATGGATACAGCGCGACCGTCGCAGCGTCAAAAGCAGGTCTTACAATATCACAAACAACCATCATATACAAGAACTGCCCAACGCGGAAATTGACGACACAAGACAAGAAAGTTGTGTGCAAGTTTAGAACAGCTAAAACATGACAGATGCGGAGATTCACAAGTCTTTTCTTGTGTCTTGCTAGCAGAAATTAAAGCCCTTAAATGTTGATGACGATTATAAGCAACACACCTATTCGTCGCCAAAACAAAATCAGGAAAGTACTGAGGCAAGATAGGTCAGTAAACCATTGGATTAGGGTAACAAAAAAGACAACATTATAGTAGTCAAACATTGCACCAAATCTATCTCTTTTCTCTTCGTTATTATAGTTTGGGAGTACATTATTCAAGGGATTTTGTAAATACCTATTTTGGCGAAAAGAGTGTCGCTATTAGTAAAGTTATGGTTGCGTTCTGGCCATATGGAGACTTTACAGAATGTGTGCATGAGTGCAAATTCTTGAGATAGGGGCACTACTACCTTATTTAAATACATTAGTTCTATCAGTAATGCCTGATGACTGGGGTCCCCCCCTGCTCCACCAGGATTCAACCCCCCCTCCCCCCCCCCCCCCCCCCCTGCTCCACCAGGATTCAACATAGAATCCTATGATATCTCTTTTTTGTGTAAATTGAGGACGAGATATCATAGGATTCGAGTATATTCAAAGCGTTCAGTCGGTAGATTCCGCCGAAAATAGCACTCAAAAAGGCGATATCGCCCTCGTCGCTGCGCGACTCGTGCGATATCGCTTTTTCGTGCTATTTTCTTAGCGGAATCTAGCCTCCTGAAGATTTGAATAATCCTATAGAATCCCATGGAGTCTATCCGAGATGCGCGCTGATTGGCAGCAACGAGTGACGATCCCCCCCCCCCCCCCCCCCCCCTGCTCCACCAGGATTCAACATAGAATCCTATGATATCTCTTTTTTGTGTAAATTGAGGACGAGATATCATAGGATTCAAGTATATTCAAAGCGTCCAGTTGGTAGATTCCGCCGAAAATAGCACTCAAAAAGGCGATATCGCCCTCGTCGCTGCACTCAAAAGGCGATATCGCTTTTTTCGTGCTATTTTCTTAGCGGAATCTAGCCTCCTGAAGCTTGAATAATCCTATAGAATCCCATGGAGTCTATCGATGCGCGCTGATTGGCAGCAACGAGTGACGGATGGCTGTGTGCAACAAAACCGCAATGAATTTATTTACATGATTCAACATGCATTTAACACTATTCCCTGAGTTTCGTTTTCAGCGATTGATATAAACAACATTAAACATTAAAAAAAATTTCGTCGAGTTGTCAAACGGCTTGCTCATCAAGAAACGTTGACCAGTTATTCATCGATGTTGAATGGACATGTGGAACGGGGGGTGGGGGGAGTAGGGGTGTGCCGCCGAGGTCTCCAAAACCTGACTCTATCAGAGACCAAAAATCCTCGTTTTTTATACCCTACGATAGACCTACAGTTAAATTGTATACCTACCGGCAGACCTAAAGATAGTCACCAAGGTGGCCTAGTGGTCGCGATCCGTAAAAGTGGAACTCTATTACTCATGTGAAGGTTTTAAAATAAACTGTCTTTATCACTAAATGCGGCACAACTTTGATCAATATTCATGTTTGTAGCGTAGCCGATACCCTACTTAGTTCGGCGGATTAGCGTAAAAATTGCGCACTAAAGACACCAAACTTTGCATGTCAATAGTTTTCAGTAGTTTATTGAAGATAAGATATGGAGGCGCGCTAAATTTTATTCGTAGCGAAAGCTAGAACAGTTTAATGTGAACCATTGTTTTGCCATTGGCAGCCATCTTCGAATCCTTTGTTATTCATGAGCTCTGCGGCACTTCCATCGTCCGTGTTTATAGAGCACAGTACTAGGAAGAAATATCAGTACTAGGGAGAAATATCAATATCACCAAGATTTTAGAGACAACCTTCTTTTACACATTCGACACATGAGGTACCAATTATCTCGATCTTTTATAGAATTTGTTGGTCATTCATGAAACATTGGTTGGTCCAGCGTTACGGCGTTGGGTCTCTCACCGCTGTGATCCGGGTTCGACTCCTGGCCGGGACAGAGGAAATTTTCTTTCTGTTCGGGTCTCGGTCGAAACTGGTTCATATTGTGAGTTGAACTTTGTTCTACTGTGTTTCACGTCTTTCGGATGAGACAACAAACCGAGGTCCCGTCTCGCTTTCTACCCTTCCCAGTTCCAGGGGGGACGTTAAAGAACCACTGGGGACGTAATAAACCCTCTGGCAGTGACCACCCTCAGTGTCTGTGCTTATGACCGCATGGCTGCCAGTGGCGCCGTTGAGACCCAGCATAATTCAGCTTACGAGCTGCGAGTTTGGGAGTCGGTCGCACAAACGTTTTATCAAATCTCAGTCAGGCTATTGTTTTACAATATAAATTATAAACATTCACAATAAAATGGTCGTGACATTTAATAAATCACCAAAAACTAAGGAGACGCTCAGCCGAATTCAGTCAGCTCAATCCATAGTTCAGAATTAGCAAATGTTGAGCTGCGTGGCTGTGTAGTCTAGAGAACAACTTGAATGTTCACAAAGCTAAGAGCTCTAACCTCAAAGCATCAAAATGGCTGCTATGAGCCAACAATAGTTCACTCTAAAACCTCTCTAGCTTTCGCTAAGAAAGAATTCTAGCGTGCCTCCATATCTACGATTTTAAAATACATTAAACTATCACCTGGCAAGAAATTGGGGCTTTAGCCTAAAATGCACAATTTCCTTGAAAATTTGCTCTAATCCGCCGGACTAACTGCAGACCTCAGGAGCCCAATACGCATACCCTATATGGCAGCAGATACCCTTATACAATATATGAGGGGGGAGGCAAGGATATGATTCTGTAACTATAAATAGTGTGAGTAGACCCTTTCACGGTTTCTTGATCTTTTGACATCAGCAAGTTTATGGAAATCCATCAACAACACCGATAAGAGCACCTGAAAATTAGTGAAATTGTAAAATGGCGAAGAAACAGCCCTGAGAAGTCGCAAAGTTTTTAAATGTCATTTCGTACGAGCCTGCATCCACAATTTACAACATTTCGTCCTAAAACTTGGAAAATTTACTACTTTTCGGGTGCTCTCTTCAGTGATGTGGATGCATGTTCAATAACTTGCTGATTTCAAAAGATCAGGAAACCGTGGAAGTGTAAACAGTGTAATGAGCACTAACTTACTTATCCAGAAACAACTTTCTATTTACAAAATCTGCTATTGTCAGTAACTAGATATTTTGTATAAAAAATGCTCTTATTGTATTACCAAAATTGCTAGAAAAGAATTAGTAAGACAAAATTATATCTTTTTAGTTACTTTTAGTTGAGCGAAAACTCCTAGCAACAAGGAATTCGTTCCGCGTCTTTTGGTTTAAATTGCTTCAAGGGCGTGTTTTTGTATTTTTAAAATATCTTACTCTCAAAATCTGCTATTCCACTGCCGCATATTCTGTAATTTTACGCTTTCATGTGTAGAGGTTCTTTTGAAGCTCATTATTCCAAGATACTTTTTTTTTTCCAAGACGTTTCTATTACGTGACATTTTCATGTAAAAAGAAAATGTAGGTTCTGCGTCGCTGGAACGTAAAGAGTCATACCATATCAAAGCCATTTAACTCGGCAACTCAAGCGAAAAACTTGACTTACAATTTACATGAAAAGTGCTTTTTCACTTAGCTCTAGTTCCTAAAACCCTGCGATTGCTCAGTTTTACTACTGGTAAGTAAATGTGTTTTTGTCATGATTCAACACAATGAAAAGGACCGAGGCCAAATAATTTCTCGCAGTTAATGTTGTGTTCTTCAACATCGTAACGTGTAGCCTGAATATTATTTGAATTTAGTCTTAGAAAATTGCCGTTGCCGATGAAACCTTGTCTTGTGGTGCGCTTCTCTGTACATGAAAAGAATATGGCCAGAATGTCTACGACGATATCTCTACGAAAGATGATTTAGCTATATGTGTGTTTTTGGTATTAACTTTGTGTTGCAGCTTTCTTTGTTGTGATTTTTTCATATAAGAAATTTTGTATGCTTTTTTTGCTAGCAGATTGGTTTTAGTATAGGAAATCATACGACTTCGAGTTCAATTTGGAATTTATTTGCACGAGTGGGTTTTTCAAACGTATCAAAATTCACGGCCGCAGGCGAGTGCAATTTGAGCTTTTTGAAAAACCCACGAGTGTCAATAAATTCCAAATTGAACTCGAAGTCGTATGATTTCCTATACTAAAACCTTTAATAATACACATTTCTAAAGAGTCATTCCCAAATCTGCACATGCATTTTCCTCATTGAATCTGGTCCAAAACCTGACAGAATTTGAGCATGAACAAAAAACAAAGTTTCCATAATATAGCTCTATGTTATCAAGATCTTTTAGCATTTCAAAAGAAAATTTCCATTTTGGTAACCATTTTTGCACTTTGTTAGCTTTTTGGGCGCTTTGTTACCTAAAAACTGCACTTGTCTCAGCCAATCAGAATATAGAGATGTGTATTATTAGCTGATAACTGAGTTCTCTCATTGTTTATTGCCCATTCAAAATCATCAGCACTAAGTATGCGTTATGCGCCTGTTACGCTTTGATTTTCAAGTAATCAGTGAAGTGGGTTTTATTGCGTTCTAAATACATTATTCCGCGTTGTGATTTCAGTGTTCGTCATCCCTTGGTAACCGGAAGTGCTAGTTCAGGATGAGGGCGCGCGCGGCATGCCGGTACTCGGTGTTCCTGATTCTGCTCGTACTTGGGCAAGAGTTGAGTCTCGCGCGGTATTCAGATGCACCCGTGGGGCCCGGGAGTCAGTTCAGCTTCGCAGGCGCACAAGAAAGTGAGTATTTTAAATGTGAATTGTCAATTTTGATGCAGGAATTGTGGCATGGAGATCAATTACACCCATGTATGAAAGGTATTCGACGAATATCGATCCCCATCCAGCCTCGTGGCGATTTTTCCCCTATTTCTTTGTAAGGGGTAGTCTGGAGATCTAAGCTCGGTCAGTTTACAATCAATCTTCATAAGATTTTGCTGTTTACTAAGCTGTGCGCCACAATTACCACTGAGTTAAAATGCCAAGTTGTTTTTCCAGAAAAGAACAGATAGTGAAAGGAGTGTTTAGGATTTCAGTTGACCGCCGAAAGTAAGCCAGACTTGGTTAAGTCTTTCTGATTTCGTCTTTCAGCCAATCAAATTGCGAGTTAAAACAAAACGCGCCATAGGCTCACGTCATGACTAAACGGAAGTCTGACTTCGCCTCCTGATTAGTTTGTTGTTGAATGGCTTCCACTCCTGATTGGCTGGTAGTTTTGTGTTTCTTTTAGTTTCGATAGTCATCTGAATCGATCTGAAATCTGCTCTATTCACCTTTTCTAATATTTTCGTTGTTTTTATATGCACTTGTGTGTTGTTGTTGTCTTTGGACGAAAGGATACAACATTCAGCCTTAAGTGTCTGTTTCAGTGTTTTATATGTGTTGCAATTGCTTCAAATGTTTGTTTCGTTTCACAGATAATGAACACGTAAAAGATCAAGTTACTCCTGAACGCTTATACTCTCCTATCGTCAAGATCGATACCGAATCGGGTAATTATCCCATTCTCGCACCCAGAGCTATAATAATATAATGCTTGTTTATTACTTCCGTTTGCAGATATACATACTGAGTTACCGGAGTAGGTCGTGACAATTAAGCGATACTATACAAAGCGATTTACAATATGAAAATATGTATTAAACTACTTATTATACCTGACAGTGATAACGTTATTTAAACGGTCCATCCTCCCTGAAGTTACGTGGTATTCTGCTCAGGACCTTAAAGAGTAAGGGGCGGTGTAGCGAACCCCCCTATTATCAAGTAGTGGGAGAGCACGCTGCCAGGCTTGATGTTGTCAATAATTTGCGGCACGCGTGCTCACGGCGGGCCTCAAGAGGCAGCAAACCGGACTGAGCCAATGCGTGTTGTTAGCTGATGTGCGCTCCGTACAGCCATGTGACAACCAGTAACAGCCATATGAGAACCATCGCTGATTGGTTGATTTTGAAGGTTGAGGCATGCGCACAAAGTATGTTCTCTCGACGGCTCTGCATCGAATGCCTGAGTAGCATTCTCGTACCCAGAGCTCCCCGGCTCGTCTGCTCTCGAGGGAGGCTCTGATGAGGGCTATTTGAGAGCATTCGCAATCTCGTCTTTTGGCCAGTGGCAAGGTTCAGGGCTCTGGGGGAATCTGGGTTTCCAGTTTGAAAGTTCGTTATGCTTGATCTACCACGCATTCGTTTGGTAGTCGTCGTTTCAACTTATGCGCCTGACTTCTACGCCCTACAAGTAATGATGAGGCATAAGAAGGCAATTCACTTATACGCATGCGTCAGTGGCTGTCACCAGAGCCTCTCCTGCGAGGTTACGAGAATGCCTCAGTGGCTCTTACCATAGTATCCCCCGTAAGTTGACGAGTTGGGGGGTTGAAGGCACGAGATTGTGTAAAAAAAACAATTTGTTCCTTCTTCCACCAGGTGCTCTTCGTGACCTTGACGATGTGACTGATGATGATCTTAGGGTACTTGATCCTTCCTATAAAGGTATGATAATTATTCATCTAGAATATTTTAACCTCCACTAATGATGCTGTTGCATGATGGAGGTGGTGGCGGAGGGTAACGATCTTGGTGATGTTGTTGACGTTCTTGGTGATGTGACGATCTTGTGATGATGTTGTTGACGATCTTGGTGATGGTGTTGTTGACGTTCTTGGTGATGACGTGTTGACGATCTTGGTGATGTGATGATCTTGATGATGTTGTTGTTGACGATCTTGTTGATGTGATGATCTTGGTGATTATGTTGTTGACGATCTTGTTGCTGGTCGTGGTGATGATGTTCGTGATGATCTTTGTGATGATTTCATATACATTCCCCAAAGTGATGACAGCTAAATTTTGGACCTAAATGACTTCTAATTTTGTCATTCGTTGAATAAAAGTCCAAATTGGACCTCTTTTTGGTTCAGAGTTTTAAAATCGAATTTAGCTGATGCGACACGAAAGCCGGCCTTGTTTTTGAAACACGAGTGTTCCGCGCATTTTTGTATTTAGTCCCTTTAGCAGCAAAGAGACCTCAAACACGTTTCATAGTAAGGAACTGTTCAGGTGTGAAGTGAACGAATTGGTCAACAATAGGAACACAGGGTTCCTATTAGAGTAATCAGGAACTACCTGTTCCTTTCAATACGTTCCTTTTTACTCGATTTGTTCCTTTTAAAAGTGAAATGGAACAAAGTTCCGTATTGATTTCTGTGAAAAGGGAATTCTGACCAAATGTTCCTAATTTCTTGCAGTGAAAGGGAACACCTGTTCCGATAACTGTACTTTTTGTTCCTCTATTGCCAAAATTAGTTCCTGACAGTCCTACAAAGGAACTATCACTCTTGGCATTGTTCCTTTTCATTGAAAGTTCCTTTTCTAATAAATGTGAACTTTTGTTCCTATTTGAGAAAAGCACGGATTTTAGAATAACTGAGGTACGAGTGATTGCATAATTAAGTGTAGTGCATTCATCACAGGCTGATAAGGTTAGGGTGCTCGGACAGCGGATGTTACAAGCAAAACAAGGTATGTTGGCTTTACTATTTATAAACAACCAGCACGTCCAGGCTGTTTGTCTGCTAATGAGAGCATGCGCAAGCCTGTCGTCTTGCCCTTTTGTTAAAGTGGACTTGCCTGAACTTGTTCGATTGTTTCAAGCTCAACAAAAGGACAAGTTTTGGCAAAGCTTATGCCCAGACAGTTCTGATTGGCTTGTAAAATGTGTTACTCTCTAGAGAGCAAATGTGAATATAAGGTAAGCCCGTTCGAACTTTCGCGCATTTCCAGTCTTGGTCTCGGCGAAGGATGAGCAAGAGTGAAGAAGTGGTCAACTGGTCAAATTACCAAATGCTTCGCCTAAGCCAATTAAGAGGCTTCACTTAGAAGAAGATGAAACAGACGGCCATTTTTACTGTCCAGTTCAAGATTGTAAACACGATGGATTTTCCACCCAGCGAGGATGAAGAAAACACGTTAAGAAAAAGCATCGGTGGTTTTATTATTTTGATGAAAAGCCCAACTGCAAAGCTGTCCAGGAAATCGCGCCAACTGTTAAACAAGAACCTCCTGAAAACACTGTGCGCAATTCGAAAACCATTCCTTCATTTGATATTCCAGTGACGTTGCCAAGCAACTTAACTCGTGGTTGACTGGCACTGGAGGAGGGTGCAAAAGCAAGCGCCAAGCCAAGCAAATAGTTAGGAGGTGTTTTAAGTTTCTAAGTTTTGCTGCGAAGACGAAGAGGAATTGACATTTGAATATAGACTTTGGATTGTGTTCTCCTAATCTTCTTTTCAAATTTGTTGATATGCTACAGGACGAATGGAAGCTTGGCCATGCAGGACGACTGAGTTACATCGACGCAATTGGAGAAATGGCGGACTTTCGAAAAGTAATGGCGCGTCAAAATCGGTGATAAGCAGCCTTTATACGACAGAGGTGTACTTGAAAAAGGTGCGCAGACAGTTTCTAAAATGATGCGCATTCGGTGGAATGGTGACCTCGACATAGAGTCGTTAGAGGCTAAAGGGCATTGGGCGACATAGAAAGCTCTTGGAAGCGGTTGGGCGTTACTTGCCGCGCTACGAAAGCGTGCTTAAAATGTGTAAAGAAAAGCCACGCGCAGCATCACCTCTGTTTATCATTCGCTACTAAATTCCTCGCGCTGTATTTGTTTATCAAGGTGAAAGGTTCTCGGCCAATGACCTATCAGTACTTGACGGTTGAAATGGTAAAAAGCGCAAAGACCAACGGTGGATACATCGACCGAAAATGTTCAAAACTGCTTTGAAATACGGCTTTGACTCGCTGTTTCTGACAGACACAAGCATGCAAGTGCTAGATGGTTTTATCACTCACATTCGTCCTTTGCTAAAGCCTAGTTGCGATTATGTTTTGGTAACAAGAAATGGTGGTCAGCACAGCAAACTTGGCGAGTCAATGAGCAAATTGGTTTTTGACGCAACCGGCAAATACGTCCATCCTACGCGCTATCGGCAAATAGTCGAGACTGCAAGTTCGTTAAAACTAAGCAGTTCTGCGCAAAGCACCATCTCAGAAGACCAGAAACACACTTCTGTGGTTGCCAGGGTACACTACCAGAAGCAAAGATCGCGCGACGTCGCAACGAAGGCGCACACGTTTTTGAAGAATTGCAAGGTGACAAGGGATCAGAACTCGAACAAGATGTTCGCGCGCGACTGTCAGACAAGTCCACATCCTCTCAAGGCGCGAAGACGAGAAAACGAGCAGTTCTTCTAGTGACGAAGTCGAAACAGTTAAGGAAGTCCCGCCCCCGAACGCTCTGCCGATATTCAAAACTCAAGCGGGATCATGCTCCGAAGGTGAAAGGGCTTAGTTCGATAAGAAGAAAAAGTTCGCCGTTTAATGCCGAAGAGGACAAGTACCTGAAAGCTGGCCTTAAAAGGTACGGATTTGGACAATGGAAGCCCATCCTCAGGGATCCCGATTTTCATTTTCAAGAGGGTAGAACAGCCAACTCCCTGCTTTGTCGGGCAGCACGAAGATTTCCATCCTATTCCAAAAAGTAGTATAAAAGCTTTCTATGTATGGCCTGTGGTGCCACGCTGTTAAAAACGAAGTTTCGCGCTTGGCATGCTGGGAATAGAAAGCCCCAAACAAATCGCGATTACATAGAGCTTTCGACCTCTATTGCAACTGAACGTCAACGTGTCAACATGGAAATTCTTGTGGATAAACACCCTGAGCTCGCTTTAAAGATATCAAGTTTGCGGCGAGTTTCTTCAAGGGATTTGTGCCCTCAATTTCCCCCAAAGCACGTCCATGTTGGCAGAAAGTCTACTCTGGCGTCATTTAAACAAGACTAAGGACAGAAAAAAGTCTACTCTGAGAGAGCTTATATTGGCCTGTTTGTTCATTGCAGTCAAATTAGAGGACAGCGATTTAGCCAGAAATAGCTTATTCATGGACATTATCTCGTCGCCGGTGAAAAGGGAAGATATCATAGAGGAAGAACTTCGAGTGTTGGAATCTGTTAACTGGAGACCCCTAGAACATATGGACATGATAGGCCTTTGAAATTTGAGTTTGGTTGTCATAATTGTAAATAGGAAAAAATTCTAGTCGCTGCACAAGGGATAATATATAATCTGAAGCCCTGTAACGTCGAACGAATTAGACAGGCATGTCGACACAACTTTTCTTTTAATGAACAATTATTGTATTCAATAAATAGATATTCATTATGATTCCCAAGGGAATTGCCATACACCATTTCAATAGTTGCGTGATTTTTTTAATCAAAATGCTTTACAGAAACATAAATGTTCGTGACATAAACAATGAATGAATGAATTCATGTATTATCATACATTCTTATTATTCCAATCAATGACGAGGGCTATTGATAAGTGTGTCATGTCTACTTCTGAGACTTAAAGTAGCTTGTTACACTGGTTTGACCTTTAGGAGGAGCACACTTTTTCTTAGCACCGGCGCGAGCTTTGTGAGACTCTATCCTTCTAACTTTTAGACCGCCCCACGCTTGCGAACTGGAATAGTCCTCTACAGGATTTCCGGTGAACCTTCATGCGCGCGCTTGCCAAATGAAATTGAAATAGGAGGCGAAAGAATCCTCATGGGCTTGGGCGACAATGTGGGTGTTTTTGGCGGGCAGTCGAGGGATGGTGACATCTGTTTAGCTGACGGCGATAGCATCAAAATCGGGCTTTCCACAATTTCGTAATTTTGCCGTCCTGAAATCGATGGCGTCATAAACAGCTCGTCACTGGTACCTGTACTCGGCATGTCATAGACTCCTTCATCTGTCGCCTCGTCAACGAACGGCAGAGGAGAATACATGTCATCGACCAGCGGCGCGCTGTTGAGGTTCAGGATCTTCCATTTCATACAAGCATCACGCCTTATCTTTATACCCCCGCCAGACGCAGTGTGCCTTCTTTGGTGTGGAACGCTTTGATCTTGTCGCTCAGTATCTCTAAGTATGCCTTCATGCCGTTCTTGTTCGGGTGGTCAGGTTTATCCCTCAGAATGGAGCGCACTCTTTCCATTTCTACCTCCTTGTCCATAAGCCACTTGCTTTGGAAAACTTCTTTCAGTTTTTTCGTCTCTTCTATCGCCTTGCGTCTTCTCGTTCGCGGTCTCTTTTCTCTGGCGCGCTTCATCCAAGCGTTCTTGCAGTTCTTGAGGCAAAGGTGCGTCGGGATCCGATATTGTGTCCCTCTCGCTTTCGTCTAGCACTTCGAGCTCTACGAGCTCTCTTCGCATTAACTCTAAGCGGCGACGCCGTCCTGCCCGCCAAAGTCTTGCATAAGTTCAGCCTCCTTGAGGAGCACTTCGAGAAGCCTCTTTCTCAGACTCTGATTGGAACACAGAGATATCTCTCTTTTCAAAGTGGCCACTGCCGGATCATCCTCCACTTCATCTTCATCTTCTTCGCATCCTTCTCCTTCACTTTCGTTCACTGAGATCTCTGTGTTCACGGTGGCATGAATGCTTGCCTCCCCCAACCACACATTCAGGATTCGCAGTAACTCAGTTTCGGGAAGTTTGTCTTCTAACGATCGTTCATTGGAAGTCATAGTGGCGCTGGCCTCTTAAAAGACATCAAGCAAAGTACAATCTGTAAACTACTTGCACTCTTATTAAATGACTACTTGCATCCTTTGTTTTACTCCATTTTACTCGTGAATGTTTACCTCAATAGGAATTGCCATTTGTGATGCCCAAACAATACAGTGCATCGCATTACTTCTCAGCCAATCAAACGCCTCTTTTTCCACGTTGGGGAGACTTTTAACTGATATTTATTTAGGCGCTTGTCCATGGCCTCGTTGTGTCTTGCTCCTCCAATCCATATCCACCTGACAGGTTATAAACATGGACGCACTTGAATGGAAGCTGGTGGAAGTCCTGTATTTTGTGTCATGTGCGGTATATCTGTGGAACCACAAATAGATATTTTGCAAAACTGGTCGTTTATATTTTAGCACCCTGCACGCGTGCGTACGTATATCATCTCACTTACCCTCCCTGGCAAAGGATTTTCCAGTCGTCTACGTCCATCAAGGTAGACTGGGCCTCGTCAAGGAAGATTATATCTGTTGTTGGCGTTATCATGGCTTTGTTGAATCCACGCTGTTTGGTCACTCTTGCTATATTTTCCAGTGGTATTATCTGGAACACAGGCGCAAAGAGGCTTGTTTTACCACTGTTAGAAGCACCTGCAACAATAATAATAACGAGTTGAAATCATTGCATGCAGGGGTCTTTTGAAGATGCTGTTCTTACCTATCGCGCATGGAACTTTCTGCTTGTGATGCTTTTCACGAAACAGGTTTAAGAAGTCTCTGCAAAATCGGCGCAGATCGTCATGACCAAGACTGTTTTCGAGTATTGTTTTGAAGTATTTCGCATCGGGCTCTGAGCTGTGGTCATACTCTACGTAAGCTCTTGGTGACCTTTGGCCTTTCTGTGAAGACAACAAGAGCAATAAAGACCAATTATGTTTCATCAATACCCTGTCCATCGCATGTCTCACTGATCAACCATACTTACTACTGCGTCAGAGATGACCCCTGTTACAAAGGCTTCCTTCG
This sequence comes from Scolanthus callimorphus, assembly GCA_033964015.1. Lineage (NCBI taxonomy): Eukaryota > Metazoa > Cnidaria > Anthozoa > Actiniaria > Edwardsiidae > Scolanthus > Scolanthus callimorphus. The sequence goes on from CM066913.1 coordinate 16,817,748, forward strand.
AGAAACTCCAAAACCACCCGTCACACACCTCGACCAAGTCTTTGTCCATCGTCATGTTTGGTATTATTTGGCAATCTTCGTCTCCCAATATTGAGACAACTTTAGCGAAATTCTTGACTAGGCGATCTTTAAAAGTCTCGTTAGCCATGAGACTATGCAAGAAGGCTTTCATGGTACAAAGCCGTTTATAGGTAAAGACAGACCCAGTTTGCTGGTTGTAGATAATGCCTCTGACCACAGCATAGTTGAGCTTTTTCACCGCATCATGAACGTTGTTAAGGAGCACCGTCAATGGACTTGAAGGAAGCTTGGCTGGGATCGAACTAACTACATCGTTTGTTAAAGTGTCGAGGCCAAAGCAGTCCAGTTGTAAACCCACTGAGCGTAACTCGGTGCATGCTGGGCGCAGTATTTCCTCATTGATTCATTAAGGACTGACAGCCTCGCGACGTTTTCTGTCGCCTCAGTGTCTTCCAAGAGATCAAGCCCCAGACCGTCTTGAAGAGCGCTGTAAAAAAAGGCAAAAATTAGAACCATCTGTTATTGTGATAATTATTTATAGACACTGTTATCAATGCAATCTGAGTTTCACCCCTTTAACTAAGTCTGTTTCAACGCAGAAACCACTTACAACAAACAATGCTTGAACGATTGGGAGACCAGATCCATCATGCACTCCGTCTTATGGTCCTTGAGAAGTCTACAGAGCTGTTCTAGCTTTGGGTTGCCTTCTTGACTTTTTCGCTTTGATGTGCGCGAGAGATGGATTTCTACTCCACAGGAGAATAGTGTTCTTTGATAGCAATGGATTTATTGCGTCCCATTGCTAGTTTGGCATGCTACCCAGTATACAATGGCAGGGTGTACTTTCTTTTCCTGGGCGCGACATCTGCGAGAGTATTTCATTTGACTCATTTTCGTCTTGATTCTTTCAGCGCCTTCAGCTGGTTCGATGCCTTCAACAGAGGTACTGATGCTTGAAAAAAAGAACCACCTCATTTAATGTGGACAGCTTTTGATCGCATTCCTCTCTCTTTTCACATATAAGCCACCATGCCCTGAAAAAAAATGTATTAATTGTAATGGTATTAGCGCCGCCATTAGGTTTGCAAGCAGTTACAGCAAACATCAAACTGCTACTGACCTTTGAATTTCACATTCCGCTACTCTCCAAATACACTTGAAGGATATCACCGAGCAAAGTTTTTCGATAGGACCGACTATCCGGCAGTCAGCAATGTCGCCTATACGCTTGCTGTTGAGCTGAGAGCTAGGCTTACTCATCTTACCCGGTCGAGTGCCACGGTGTTCTGACTGTAAACCAGGTCATAGTGAGCAATCGAGCGACATTTTCATGTCACGTGACACGGTCTGGCGCGCTTGATTTGAATGAGCGGCCTTGCCGACTGGTGTAAAATACAAGGATTTTGTTCAAAACCCCGCTAAGCCCGAAATAATCATTCGATTGTAACTCTTATGTAGCACTTGAAAACAACGGCCCCCTGGAAATAGTAGATGAAATACCAAAGATTAATCTTCGCTTTTTGCTGGCAAATTTGTGCGAGTTTTTAAGGGATAAAATCTAAGTTGAAGTTAGCTTACTTTTGCCTCAAAACATATAACTTTGTAGTGACTAGCATTCAGTGCTTTATTTTCGGGCGGGCGAATCATTTCACTTAGAAACAAACGGCCCTTGGATATTGTTTTCGCATATCGAATCTATAACTCCTCCATTTTTCATGTAAAATGATGGAGTTTTCGAGGGATAAAATTTACGAAGAAGTTTCGCACCTTATCACTCACTGAAAAACTTAGAATATTAATTAGGATTTGGTTCTCCCGCGAAGGAAAGAATGAATTCATAACTCCGCCTCCTTGAATTCACAGACGAGTCCTTAGAAGAGCTGTGTTCGCACTAGCCCCGTAAGTGGGACTGAGTATACTTTAGGTCTACTTTCAGTGCGGGAAACAAGAAACTCTAATTACGACTTCGGATTTTCGCGTACTTGAGTCTGACTTGGGAACTAGTGCGAACACAACACGGCTAAATATCAACAAAGAAGACGACGCGTGACAACCAAACCGCGAAGTAAGCAACAAAACAGTCAGTGAAATGCTATGAATAAGTCGCTTCTATAAGGTTAACACAAGATCAAAGTCATTTTAAAGGGGTTTCTTTTTGAACCCGAATTCGAAAATGGTTGGCACTCGGAATTGGAGCCAAATTCATACGGGCCTACGTCTCTACGTGAAACTACGCATTGTACTTTTTGCCTAAAATGTCAGTAGCGAAGTTTAACGTGCTTTAATTATTATAACTTTAAACTCAAACATCATTCAAACATTTATAGGGGGCTAAATGCCGATCTACTGCGCTTTTGCCTTCAACAGTTTGAGATATAAAGGCTACTTTTGAGCTTTATTTATTTTCTGACAGGAAAGTGTAACTCGTTGCCGTATTCAAAGATGAGATCAAATTCTTTCGCGAGTAGCTCTACTTCGAACCTTTTGTTTTCTAAGAATTTTGTAAAAATCTCAGGCTTTGTTTACTATTTAACTCAGATAGTTTGATTGACAGCCAAGTTGAGCAGATTTTTAACCAATCACTGAAGCCTGAAGCTAATCAGCGGTGGCGCACTCAGCCGTGAGCGCATTGTTTGGTTTTCGCGCCTGAGGGATTTTGACGCTAGAACAATAGGCATTTTTCCTCATGTCTCACATCGGGCTTTATAGAAATTGTTTGCATAGCTAAATTGGCAATTTGATCTGCATTCCGCATACTTTTTCATGATTGCAGTAGACTTAGCACTATTATGCTAGAATAATGTAAGATTTCCATAAACAACGACCAACCGCTTTTGACAAGTTGTTGTTGATGAATAGACTTTTCAATGTTTTACTACAATGGAAAGAACTGGCCTTTTGTAAGCCATTGTCTTCATTTTTTTCCTAACAATGAAGCCATGATGCAATCAAGCTAATAGCTGCTATTTGCGGCATACCTCTGATAATTGTTGCTACGAACAGTATAATGGGTCAGGTAATCAATTCACTCCATACCCGCTATGTACGCTGTATATGCCATCCCCGTTACTCTGACAACAACATGAATGTTTTTTGCAGTAAATTGAATATATTATTATTGTCATAGACCAACTGATATTTATTCGCTGACTGACGGGGATAGCGGTTAAGCGTAACAGCGTGTATGGACTGAATATATTACATTAAAGTTTTGAGCAAATATTAATGACAGAAACCAACCAAACTCTATTTCCTGAGTGACGGTATAACGGTTAAAGCGTTAACAGCGTGTATGGATTGAATATATTATTATTATTATTATTATTATTATTATTATTATTATTATTATTATTATTATTATTATTATTATTATTATTATTATTATATAATTATATAATAATAATAATAATAATAATAATATTATTATTATTATTATTATTAATATTATTATTATATTATAATAATAATTATAATAATGATAATAATATATTCAATCCATACACGCTGTTAACGCTTTAACCGTTATACCCGTCACTCAGGAAATAGAGTTTGGTTGGTTTTCTGTCATTAATATTTGCTAAAACTTTAATGTAATATATTCAGTCCATACACGCTGTTTACGCTTTAACCGCTATCCCCGTCAGTCAGCGAATAAATATCAGTTGATCTATGACAATAATAATATATTCAATTTACTGCAAAAACATTCAGGGTAACGGGTATGGCGTATACAGCGTACACAGCGGGCATGGAGTGAATCTTAATTCCATTACTTCCAGTGAGTTTGGAAAGCCGATATTTGGTTTATAATGTCCATGATTTACCTCAGTGCCCTTAATACTCTTATGCGCATGCTTTAATTTCAAATGACTAAGAACACCATTTGAAGTGCAGTTGTCAGAGAGCACCAAAAATAGGAACACGCGATCTCCTTAGTGGGCGTTCCTCTTTTTTTGAGAGCCATACTGTTAAAAGTGCTCATTTAAAAAATAGTGCACTTTTTCGACAATCAAAGATCTTCGGCGTTCGGTCGAGGGCTCGCTCGATCTAGAAACGCGATTGTTTTTGCTGCAACTAATGATTGCCATCATCTGATAGACTCGGAAAAAACGGAACTCAATTTTTGGGGAATGATCATGATGATCTTGGTGATGATATTCGTGATGATCTTGGTGATGATATTCGTGATTATCTTGGTGATGATATTCTTGATGATCTTGGTGATGATATTCGTGATTATCTTGGTGATGATTTTCGTGATGATCTTGGTGATGATCTTGGTGATGATCTTGGTGATGACATTCGTGATGCTCTTGGTGATGATATTCGTGATGATCTTGGTGATGACGATTGAAATTTTAGGGGTCGCACGTGACACCCGTGAGGACTCCCATCTTTTAGGGCTAAACATTGTGCTTCCTCTCCCCTGGATTATTTCGCCGCTCAATGGTCAGCCTTTTTCTCAGGAATAAACGTGGACTTTTCACTGGATGGCATTTCCGAACGTAATGTTTAACTCGTGCCCTCTTGATTGTTTCCAGTAAAACGGTTTATCCGAAGACGAAGATGAGAAGAGGACAAAGAAAGCGACGAATCATCTCCCGAGAAACGTGAGTAGATTGAAACGCCAATTAGTTAATTGACCAAGATTTTTATGTCCTGGTAAAAAGATCACAGATCAGATCGTTTCAATATTTTTAGCTCCAGTACACCAACATGACAAGCGAACTGCAAAAATGTCTACTCTTAGATCATTTTTCGCCATGCTCGCTCGCCAGGTCCAGGGTCCTCCCCTCACCTCCCCCTGGGGGAAATAGGACGGAGGTGAAGGGGGACCCTGGCGCACGAGGATCATTTTTTGAATTGACGCATGAAGTTTGTAACCCATATACAGCCTCTCATTGTGACCATGTTACCTTTGTTGGGAAATTGTCGCAGTTCATTCTATGAGCTCATAGCTTGAAATTGAAAGCGAATAGCCTTCTCGCAGGCGTTGGAGAGTAGTTTTAGGTCGAGAAACGCGAGTTTGCTATCGCTTGGGCCGCCATCTTTGATTTGTCACAAATCCAAAATGGCGGCCAAACGATAGCAACTCGCGTTTCTCGACCTAAAACTACTCTCCAACGCCTGCGAGCAGGCTAGAAAGCGAAGGAAGGAATTTCACGGTTCTTTTCTCTTTTTCTGCGCGGTCTGCAGGAGCATGGGTATCAATAGTTCTGCTCACTGTTGCTATCACCGCCGCTTCACTGGACATTGGTTTTGAGATCTACTTCAAAATCAATGGTTGCTGTGGAAAGTTCCCTGATGCCTGTAATTACAAGAGGAAGTTTGAAGCGAAGAAGGCGGAGATGGTGGCTTTGAATGAAATGATCGACCAGCAGATTTTAACGGGTAATGTAAAGCATTGCAATATGATTCTAAGGCCCAGTCTGCGGTTGGGTATCGTTTATCATTTGTTTGGTATGCATTTCAGTATGACTACCCTACAAACAAATTTCAATCAAAGTTCTGCCGCATTTGTGATAAAAAACAGTTTCTTATAAACCTTCACATGATTATAACAAAATTCCGCTTTGATCGCGACTAACTGAACATCTTGGGGCCCGGTTCCTAGAATGTCAGATAGGTGTTATCGGTAGATAAACGCTTATCCGACGGATAAATCCAGAACAAATCCTATAACACAGATAACATTTATCCGCGGATAACTTTATCCAACCTTTCAGGAACCGGCCCCTGGTGACTAACTTTATGTCTGCGGTAGGTATACAATTTAACTGTAGGTCTATAGTAGGGTACAAAAACGAGGATTTTTGGTCTCTGATAGGGTAAGTTTTTTTAGACTTCGGTGGCACATCCCTGCTACCCAAACATCAGTAGCCTGCTAGCCGGCTCTCCAGTGGGTTTTTTCGGATGTTTGATTTTTTGGTGCGCGCGGGATTCCTGTGGCGCGACACAGGAATCCCGCGCAGGAATCCCGCGCGCCCAAAAAATCACTAGAGAGCCGGCTAGCAGGCTAAAACATCAGTGGATCTGCCGTGCTATCGTTGAAACAAATACTATTTTGTTCGGCATGAAGATATGTGGTTCGACATTTAGAGCAATAGACCTCCTAAGGCCTAGTTCTGTTCTATTTCTGAATTGTAAATTGCATTTTTGGATTGATAATGAACTCAATAATGCAGTAATGAATTGAATATTCCACTTCAAGGGGCACGCGTCATGTCTTTTGACTATATCATATTTAAAGACCTCAGGTTCCCTAAGGCCTGTTTACACTTGTGGTGTTTGTTGCATTTGTCGCGGCAATTTTCTCGCGCGAGTTGCCATACCAACTCTCTAGTGTAAACGAGATGCAAATCAGGTGCGATTTCTGCGCTCTCTTTTCTTCAAATCGCATCAAGTTGCAAAGAGTCAGGGCACCCAACGATAATTTTCGTAAATATCTGTTCGAATGGCGCTACGAGAGCTTTCAGCTACGAAATCCGAACAGATATAAATTTTGTAGGGATTAAAAATACCCAGTTTTACAGCAAGAGTTTACTATGTTCGCCCGAATCACAGTCAGAAAAGTGTCTATTTTTAGAACTAGGATTCCCGCGAGAATTCGTTATCCACAGGGTTCCCACTTTCTCGCCACGCAAACAGTTGTGAGATCCAGCCTAAAATTAATTCGCAGATCAATCGAAAAACCTTTAAAGTCTTAAAGATAAAGTAGGATATTCTCTATTTGTGTGTATTGGGTATACGAGCATTCGAACCTGAGCATTCGAATACTTTCGCGCGCGAATTCAAATCTAAAATAGACACTTTTCTGACTGTGATGTTGACAAATACTGTACGAAAGATTCTAACTCTTGTTAATCCACTCTGTTACAGTCATTGTATGCTCAGCAACGACTTATGATGGCATTCTGAGCTGTTTTAACGGTATTGTCTTGTTGGGTGCCCTGAAGAGTTTCGACAAAAATCGAGTTGCACATAGTTTACATTAGTGATTTGAGTTGCCGCGACTCGCAAAAATTACGAATGTAAACGGCTTTTACAAAGAGCCCCCTTCGTCCCCGTTAAATAATGACCACTCCCTAACGGCGCATATTTTCCCCTCCAGCGAAGCACATTTTGACCGATATCCAGCTCATCAATGGCCTACTCGAGGAACTGTGGCAGAAGTTGTCCCATATCATGAATCTCCAGGTTCAGCTGATTGAAGCTCTAGACAAACAATTCTCGCCAAGTTTAATGCGCGATGGCAAGAACTGGACGTAAGACTTCTAATGATCATTTGATGAAGTGTTCGAAATACTGCACCATGTAAAAGCTATGTTACACGAGACAATTGACCGATCCCCGCAATTTAGCAGTCAGACGATGATTTGGTATTCCCGCTAAATTTTTTACCCCAGACTAAGAGGTCCTGATGATTTTGGAGTATTGCATAATTAAGATAAAAGTTATTGGCCGCTAAAGTTTCGTATTTTTAGATACGTTGCATGACGCTCAGGTAAAATCTGTCCGACCCCCATACATACATATAAAATATACAACTTTAGAGGCCTTATAACTTCTTTCCAAAATTATCATATTACTCCCAAACGTTCAGAATATCTTGGTTTTGAGGTATTCTAACTATAGCGTAAGAGATTTGAAAAGAAACCAAGGCATTGTCCAACTGCTTAAATACGGGGATATGTCAATTTTTCTTTGTTGCGTTGCGAGTTGCAGCGAAAATCACGCGCGGACATCCCCCTGCAATGCAATATTTTGTTGCGTTGTGAGTACTTTGCGAGCTCTACTCGTCACAGCGTTCCTACGTGCAACCGTTTTGGTAATTTATCTCACAATGAGTGAATGAATGAGTGCCTGAGTTAGCCAATCAGCGAGCTTGATTTGATAGCGCTGCTTATTTTATAATTATATAGCCCGGGGGGGGGGGGGGGGGGGGGGGGGGGGGGGGGGGGGGGGGGGGGGGGGGGGGGGGG